>JAJTUV010003072.1:0-42500 GCA_021653895.1 Mastomys natalensis | reverse complement strand
AAGTCAAGAAAATACATGTTTCTGATTTCTAAAAAGTTGGAAGATTGAAAAACAACAACAGTAGATGATCTTAAACATATGCCCCAGAAGGCAAGCTCTGAGCTGCAAACTTCTCTGCTGCACACGGGGATCATGGCTGTCTGTCTGTCTTGCTTCCAGGCCCTATTTTCTGGTGTCTTTCCTCCTGGGCATGTCTGGGAGTCCATCCATGCCTTTAAGTGGCTTGTGTGGAGAACTCAGAAAAGGCATGCTGGATGACATGAAAGGTTGACTAGAGTAATAACCATGATGTACTTGTTATCCTTAGTTATCAACTTGACACAACCTTGGATGACCTGAAAGGAGAGTCTCCACGAGGTACTATTTACATTAGGCTGGTCTGTGGGAATTTCTATAGGGGATGTCTACAAATTAAATGATGTGCAAAGACTCTGCCCACTGTGGGGGGTACTATTCCTTAGGCAGGAGTTTCTGAACTGTGTAAGTGTGCAGAAATCAAGATGAACATAAATAAGCAAGCCAACTGAGCACTGACACCTCCATTTCTTCCTGTTCTTTACTGTGGAAGTGAAGTAACAGATGTTTTAAGATCCTGTTGCCTTGAGTTCCTACAATGATGGGTTGGGGGTTGTGACTAAAGTTAACCCTTCCTCTCCTAAGTTGTTTTGTGCCAGGGTGTTTTGTCAGAGGGATAGAAAAAAAACTAGGCCATGTAGAGAGGACGAGCCTGGATGTTGAGTGGCAGGAGTCGTGTCTGGATGGGAATGTGCTTAGAGATGGATGCCTTTGGCATAAATGGCTGGGGGCAGGGTGATTCAGAATGCATCTCCACCTTAGCCCTTTCCCAGTGGTCTTTTCTATCAACCTACATCTCAGTTATAATTTATATTGAGACTCAAGGTTTGTGAACAGACAAAGAGTAGAACCATTCATTATAAAATATCAAGCATGTCTTGAAGTTGGCAGGGGTAAGGAGCACCCACCAGTGCACCTCAAGTATATTTAAACACATCCATAGTCTAGATCCAGAACCTTGCAGCCTTCACCCCTACACAAAAGGAGGACACCAGAGTAAGCACCTTGTATGAAAGCTCCCACTCTGAGCAGGACCATGAGCATAGCTTAGTGTCAGCATGGTTATAGAAAGAGAAGGCATTCTCAGCTGCTCTGTCAAGGGAATTGGTGGAAGAATGAAGAGAAGATGAGGTTACAGTAAGGTAGAAAGGTGCCATGGGCACCTGCAAAGCCACAACACTGAGCATGAGGCAAGAAGCTACAGGGGGTTGTCAGCTAGACTCAGAGCCTTGAAGCACTGTGTAAAACACCACAGAAACTCTTCTGGAAGAGAATCCAGGTTGAGGCCTCACCACGTGGTGGGTGCATGGGCCCGTGGTGTGATCTCTGAGCCTGTTGGGGAATATAGGGACTCCCATGTGCCATGTGTAACTGAAAGAAAGCGGTGAGGTTCGAGAGATGGCTCAGTAATTAAGAGTACTAGCTCTCGTAAAGGAGCCAAGCTCAGTTCCCAGCACCCACATGACAGCATACAACCAGGTGTAACTCCAACTCCAGGAGGTCTGATACCCTCTTCAAATGTCCAAGGGTAGCAGGCACCCACATGGCATACAAATATACATTCAAGCAAAATGTGCATATGTATAAAATAAATCTTTTTAAAAATTCGAGACAAAGGGGATATATTTTAATGAGTAGAGTGGACCCCAACAAGGGGCTACTGTGCTTGTGTCCAGTCAAATCATCCCCATTAAGTAATCAGTTCACAAGTCCATGATCCAATATTACCCCTCCCCTTAGACTCAGAAGAGCCTATTGTTAACTTTTCATCAGATCAAGAGCCTCTGAGTCTAGAACCTCCACTCCTGACAGCAAGAAAATTCACCTACATGAGGCAAGGGTTAGGAAAATACAGGGGAATAGAGAAAAAAAAAAGGCAGTGTCTTCTGATTAACTCCAGAAGCATTTGAGGATACCTTGGGATGGGAGTTGGGCTTGGTTCCTGGTCTGGATGAGTGCTGGTTACCCAGGTTCTGACAGGCACAGCTTTCTATCTCCCTTCATGTGGTAAGACACTGACAAAACTGTCAGTGTTCATAGACTCCTCCATGATGACCCTTGCTTTGCCTCAAAGGACTCAAGTGGTAAGATTCTAGAACTTCCATGTTGATGTATTCCTATAGTCAGGACACCAATGGGGAAAATGACTTACCTTAGTGCTGGAAGCCTTTGCTGGGTAGTACATGACCTCAACTTCTGGGACAGTATCAAGGCCTGGACTCTGGGTCCATCCTCCTTGTATGACTCAGAGTAAGTCCCACAAGGCTTATAGGTTTACCCAAATGAATGTTTCACTATAATTAGTTGTTGTATGTATGCCTAGTGAAGCCACGACCTGGGACACTGGCTTCCCTTCAAAGCTTGCTCCCTACTTTCCTCTATGCCCTCTCCACAAGGCATTTAAAAGCCAGCTCATCTTCACTAGCTCTATTGGGAAGACAGCAAAAGAGAGGGGTACAGCTAGAGCAACTAGGCACCAAGTGTTGGAGATCAGAGGCTGATTTGGTCAATCTCTGCTTCACCTTCAGACTCTTTAGAGTCTGTCAGATAAAGGAAAATAGAATGAAAACACGGAGTGTTCTGGAGAAGAAAATCTAGGTTTATACCCTTCTAATCTGCTGTAATTTTCTCTTAGTCATCATAGAGTTTGTATAGCGGAAAGGAAAACATTCACCATGATGCAGAGGGTAATCAAAAGCCGCATGATGAATTTGAGCTCTGCTCCCAGTGTGGTATATGGAATATAAATAGAACAGAGTCCATTAGAATAACTTGCTATCGTCATGAATTATAGATGCCACAATGTTGCTTAGACTTGTCTCCCATTCACTTAAAATGGAACCCCATGTGCTGGTTGTTGAGGGATAAAGCGCTGCCCTTTGCCTGAGAGTGAGCTGGGCTGAGCAGGCTTCCCCTCCTGCATAGTTCTGGGGGCCGGCAGCTGGCTCTGTGCACAGCAGCCCCAGGCAGCACAGAACGCAGGCCCACTGAATGACCATGGGGATATCAGGCCATGTTTCCTCCATGAATCCAAATTGGTCTCGCAGCTGGAGAGGCATCAGTGGCTGATAATGGCCTAACAACCTCCAGCACTAACAGATATGACCTCGAGGTGCTGACAGGAATGTGAAATACCCTGCCAACTGCATGCGTACCACTGAGGGAGCTGGAAGCCACCTGGAAAGTAAACCCTTCCAGAATAACAGGAGTAAGGCCAATCTGTAGGTGTCGAGGTGCACCAGAGAGTCTTTGAAGCATAATAGCTGATTCTCCTCCACATCCCCAAGGAAAAACATGTTTATAGAATACTCAAAATAAAGGTGAACTTTGTCTGGTAGGCCAGTCATTAAAAGAAGGGCTGAGGCTGCAGAACAGCCTTGAGTGATCTCATATCATCCTTCTGATTCAGAGGTGAATGAGCCAGGACTCTCTCAATGGTGAAGCCTTCCCCCATCACTGTGGAGACTAGCACAAGCATGTGATATTTTTTCATGTGTTATTTTCTATACTCAAAGTTCACTGCCTACACACATTCATTATAGCACTTATTAAACATTTACTGGATACTTATTCACTAAGGATAGGGAAACAGGTAATCTACATGAAGTTCTTGTCACCGTGAGAGACAAGGGCGTGGAGACCTAGAGTTCACACTGTAGACCAGAAGCTGACTCAGAGAATGTGGTCCAGCTGCCTGACTGTGAAGTCTTCTATAAGAAAACACAATTTCAAGTTGCTTTATACTGAAAAGACAGAAAAACAAAGGTGGAATATTTGAGTTTTGTGCCAACTCTTTGCATCTGGTATGATCAGGTTAGACATGATGATGGTTCTGTTTATGTCACCTCAATGCCACCATAATATAAGGAACAATGCTGTCCTTCAAGGACCTGCAACATGCCCAAGATCAACCACATCTTAGTGACCTTTGGAATCTGGCACTTGCATTACACAGGTCTTACAGTGAGGATTTTCAAAAGAAACATTCTCCTTTCAATTTCTACACACTGAGAAGTTGTCTCACACCTCACAGTGGATGGTGCTTCAAGAAATATAAAACAACCAGAATGAAAGGTGAGTATGAGTTTGAATGCAATCATACTTTCAAAGAACATTCTATGTGCACAATATCGACATATAAATGAGCATTGGTTTAATTCCATCATGAGCAATACAAGAATGTAAAACGGGGTCTCCTTGGCATCTGGCCTTCCTATCCATTGCTTTTGTCTAGGGACAAGGATTGCCCTTTGCATGCCCATCATCCCATCCCATACCTGTGGGAACCATAGAACAGACACCCCATAGAGATGGGAGTGTTCACACATGTGAGTATACACAAGGTGTGAGGGTGGGTATCTGCTTACTGATTATCTTTCTCCTTCTGTGCCTACTAAAAGCAAACTTAGGATATCCCCAAAATATGGAGCCCTAGGACTGGAGAGGTAGACCAGTATTTATGAATTTTATGTACTGTTTGTGCAGAGGATCTAAGTTCAGTTCCCAGATCACATGTTGGGAGAATTACAATAACATATAACCTCAGATCAAGGGAACCCAACACTCTCCTCTGCCCTCCTGTGCGGTACCATGCACAAGACACAATGCAAACCACACGCACACGCACATGCACATAATACACATGATTAAAATTAAAATTAAAATGAGGCCCTCGAACTCCAAATAAAATGTATGTGGTGGTGTTTTGGGGAATTTTGCCTTCTTTAAAAGCAATGTTTCATCCCAACTCTCCATGCATACCCTTGCATTTCCACGGTCTCTGCTAGTGACTACTCACCATGATGGCAGCCACCTAAAGGAATGACAACCATAACAGACTGAGCATGGCTGATGGAGGCTATGAAGAAAACCTGTGACCCTGGCTACACCACTCACTCTTCTTCTCACAGTCACAGGATACCTACAACAGTGATTTAAGGAGGAAAGAATTGTTGACCTTGGGATTTGGGAGTGGTGGGGAAACCACCACAATGCAGGGCAATAATGGAGCTCGTCCTCATGGACAAACAGGCAGAACACAGAAAGGCATGAACCCTAATTGCTCTTATTTGTTGTGATATGAATAAGAGTGATCAATATTAACATTAAAGTTAATATAGTCAGTATGATGTATCTTGAAATACCCTCTACCAAAGAAATTATTCTATTACCTTTACATTTAGCCTCAGGCAAGTTCTTGGGACAAGGGCAGAAAGCAGTCACTTATTTTTTTGTCACAATATTTCAAAAGTGGCTTCCCTTGCTTCATCTTGTGTATTGTGACTCATGGGATGGTGCTACCCACATTCAGGCTGGGTCTTCCTCTTTTAGTCAAATCTTGCTATGAACAGCCTCATGAACACACCTATTGCCATGTCTCTGTGATGGTTTGAATGAGACTCCCAGTTTGATCTTTATTTGGTGACACTATTTGGGTAGGTTTAGGAGGTCTGTTAGAAGAAGTATGTCACTAGGGGAAGGATTTGAGAGCCTAAAGATGTGAGGCAGTCTTTGCTCTCTCTGCTTCCTGTGTGTGGTTAGAGAGGTCAGCTCCCAGCTGTTGCTTCTGATACCTGATCCTTCCACTCCACCTTCTTTGACTATTATCTCTCTAAAGTGGTAAATCTGATAACCTCTTTCTTTTGTCAGTTGTCTTGGTCACATTGTTTTATCACAGTCAGTGAAAAGTAACCAGTTCAGAATTTGGTAACAGGGAGAGAGCAACTGCTATGCCAGAATGACTATGTTGTTTATTGGAGGGATGTGAAAAATTTAGGGACTTTGAGGTAGAATATCAGTTGAGTGCTAAAAACAGGGCTTAACGGGCTTAAGTTAGTGCCGAGATCTATGCAGACTCTGAAGGGAAAGCTCAAAAGCTTTCAGGGTGAAACAATATGAGCAGCTAGGTTTGTGGCAGTCTGAATAAGAGTGGCTTCCATAAATACATGTGTTTGAACATTTGGTTCCTAGTTTCTGAACTATTTGGGAAGGATTAAGAAGTGTGGCCATATTGGAGGAGGTGTGCCACTGGGGGCAGACTTTGAGGTTTTAAAAACTGATGCCATTTTTGGTTAGTGTTCTCTCTTTTCTCTCTCTCTCTCTCTCTCTCTCTCTCTCTCTCTCTCTCTCTCTCTCTCTCTCTCTCTCTCTCCATCTCTCTCTCTCTTTTTCCCAGTCCTTCCCTCTCTCCAATTTACAGATGAAGAGGTGACCTCTTAGCTGTTCCTGCTCTCATGCTATGGCTCTGTCATCATGGACATGCCCTCTGAAACCATAAGCCCAAGTAAATGTTTTGTTTGGTATGTTCCCTTGGTCATGCTGTTTTGTCATGGTAATAGTGGGCTAGAACCACTTTTGAAATATTGTGACAAAAAAATAAGTGACTGCTTTCTGCCCTTGTCCCAAGAACTTGCCTGAGGCTAAATGTAAAGGTAATAGAATAATTTCTTTGGTAGAGGGTATTTCAAGATACATCATACTGACTATATTAACTTTAATGTTAATATTGATCACTCTTATTCATATCACAACAAATAAGAGCAAGTGGAACAGATAGAAATACAAAAATGCACCCCCTCCAAAAAAAACCACAAGAACTTCCAAGTTGGAGCTAGCTTCTTGCAGAAGGAGATAAGAAGATTAAGGAGAAATTTGATGTGCATAGGAATAAAAGAAAGGGTGTATCGAAGGCACCTCACCCAGCTAAGCTTCCAACTTGGGAAAGGAAAATGGAGTTTCTGCTCCTTGGAAAGAACTAAAAACATCAGCTGTTGAAAATATGATTAAGGGGCCAGGGTATATCACAAAATGGCAGCCAGTCTTGGCAGTGTACTCCTTCTGGCTCTGACTGTAGAGACATGAAGGCTGGAGGAGTGAAGAGTCATGGAATCTTCCTCCTCAGTTTCAGAGAGCTGCCGAGGCCAGGTGTGTGGCAGGTGAGTCCCTGTTCTGAAGCTCTGAGAGACCAGTGCATGCAGCTGTGGAAATAAAGCCTGGGTTGTATAAGAAACCCCCAGATGTTGGTGATTCCAGAGCAGTAGGATATATGCTAAGGAGACCTGCACAGGGAGAATGAAACTAGCCCAAGAGAGGGAAGTGTGTTGCCATCAGCAAAGCTAGAGTGGAAGAACCATCTAAGCCTTCTGACATGAGACATGGAGCTTCAGGAGTAGACTTTGCCCTACTGAGCTTTGGTTTTGCTAGGGTTTAGTATCTTCTCACCGTGTCCCATTCCTTCATTTCCAAATGGTAATATGTATTGTGTGCTATTGTGTTTTGAAAGTATGTAATTTGCTTTTTAATTTTACAGGGGTTACAGTTAAGAGGTTGCCTTGAGTCTCAGAAGAGACTTTAGATTTCTGTCTAGTGTTGAGGCTAAGATCTTAAAAGGTACTCTTGATATTGGATTCAATGTAGTTTGAATTCTTGTATTACCATGAAACTAGGGTGACAGAGGAATGATTAAGATGCCCCCACACTCTCTGGCATTTGAATTCTTGGTTCTCAGTTGGCAGCTGTTTAGGTATTATTGTTTTCACCTTCCATAAATGTAAGACCAAATAAAGCTTTTCTCTGTAAGTTGTCTTAGTCATGGTTTGTTATCAGTGCAAAGAAAAGTAAGCAAAACACTTTCTCATAGGCCAGTCTAATGGAGGGGCTTCCTCAGAGTCAAATCTAATGGAGGGGCTTCCTCAATTGAAATCGCCACTTCTCAGATATATCTAGGTTAGTGTCAAGTTGACAGAAACCAAACAGCACATTTTCCCACTCACCTATCCCACGGACATGCACACATGTCATTACAAGTTCATGCATACATGTGCATGAACACACATCTGAATATCCTAGTCATATCTACAGTGTACACATATGTGCACAATGCACACATGCCATCACAAGTCCACATGTACATGGGTATTCACACATACCATATAAACAGGCATGAACACATAAACAGCTGTCACCATGTGTCTACATATACATGGTCATAATCATACATTCCACATACATATCCACACAAAGACATGTGGGTTTATGAAAAGTCTTGTAGGAGGAACTGGCAGGTGTTTGCAGAGGCTGTGCATTGTATCCACAGCATCAGGGAAGCAGGAGGCACCCAGCTGAAGAGGAATACCTTAGGTCCTGTCCAGGTTCCCAGAAGGATGGAGGAACCCTGCATGGGAACATTCTTTTCTCCATGGACTCAGTAGTTAATCTCATCTACACAGACCAGGACATCCATAGCAGAGACAGTGTGAGCCCTATACCTCCATAACAGCCTAGCTATAGTAACGTTCCCTGTCACAGTAACACTTTTCTGTTAGGACATGTGTTGTTCCAACCATGAAATGGATCTGGGCAGCAACTTCATCCTAAATTGCTTTCACCTGCCATTTAAAAATAACCTTCAGAAAATTGTGTCAGTTCATGAAGTACACAGCAAAGTGGCCAAAACTCTAAGAGGGGTTTGAGGCAGCATTGCAGCAGGTTCTTTATCATCCAATTGGTCAAGGCTGGTATCTGGGAATGTCCTTGTGCCAGTTCCAGCCTGTAGGCCGAAGACCCATCTCTCCTTACTGGGAGCCCCGTGCATCCTTCCACCTTGATCTTATTAAGGAAACATAAGGAGCTGATTCTTTAGCAGTCGAGCAATCTGATGGCTATGAAGTGCTTACTCGTGTGAAGTAAATTAGCTCCCGCAAAGCATTGCTCATTAATCTGCTGCATTTTACAATGCCATTGACTACATGTGACTTTTTAATGTCTCAAATTTCCTACCCAGGCATTAGCAGCTCTCAAAACCCTACCTGCCCTTGGCCTTAGAGAGGAGATTTTCCATAGAGTAGGATGAGGTCAAAACTGTGGGCATCTAAACCCATTTGCCATACTGGACTCACAAGCACCACCCAACAGCTACAGGGAAAGCAACTCCAAGCTATTGTGCTTTTTTTTTTTCTTGGATATTTTATTTTCACTTCAGATGATATCCCCTTTCCCCATTTCCCCCCCACCCAGAAACTCCCTATCCCATCCTCCCTCCCCCTGCTTTTATGATGATGTGCCCCCACCCACCTACCCACTCCCACCTCCCTGCGCACAAATTCCCCCATACTGGAGTAACCAGCCTTCACGGGACCAAGGACCTCCTCTCCCACCCATGTCTGACAAGGCCATCCTCCACTACATATACAGCTAGAGCCATGGGATCCTCTCTATGTGCTCCCAGGCTGGTGGTTTAGACCCTGGGAGCTCTGGTTGGTTGGTATTGTTGCTCTCCCCATGGGGCTGCAAACCCTTTCAGATCCTTCAGTCTTCTCTCTTAACTCCTTCATTGGGAACCCCATGATCGGTTCAATGGTAAGCTGTGAGCATCCACCTCTGTAAATGGTCAGACTCTGGCAGACCTCTAAGGACACAGCTATATCAGGCTCCTGTCAGCATGTACTTCCTGACATCCACATCAGCATCTACCTTTGGTGAGTGCACATGGGATGGATACCCAGGTGGAGCAGTCTCCAGAATGGCCCCTTCTTCAGTTTCTGTCCCACACTTTGTCTCCATATTTGCTCCCATGCGTATTTTGTTATTTCTAAGAAGGACCAAAGCACCCGTATTTTGGTCTTCCTTCTTCATGAGCTTCATGTGGTCTGTGAGTTGTATCTTGGATATTGTGAGCTTTTGGACTAATATTCAATTATTAGTGAGTGCATACCATATGTGTTCTTTTGTGACTGGGTTACCTCACTCAGGAGGATATTTTCCAGTTCCATCCATTTTGCCTAAGAATTTCATGAATTCATTGTTTTTAATAGCTGAGTAATACTCCATTGTGTAAATGTACCACATTTTCTGTATCCATTCCTCTGTTGAAGGACATCTGGGTTCTTTCCAGTTTTTGGCTATTATAAATAAGGCTGCTATGAACATAGCGGACTTTTATGATCCTCATAGCCATGACTGTTCTTAGCCTGGGCAGTGGCTGGGAATGGACTCTCCCAAGTCCCTGTCCCACTGTGTGGAATCCAGCTAGGAGATGTACTTCTCACTTGGGTCTAAGCTGAGAGGAATAAGCATACCTCCTCTAGGGCAGCATATGGAGGAGCCAACACCCACTAAATGATAACTGTGGAGTGACTAAAGAATGGATATGCCCAGAGAGCAGCAGCCTAGGCTCCATCATCGTCTCCACCCCGTGTGCTTCCTAGGCAGGTGCATGCTTTCCCATAACCATCTTCTTTGCTTGACTCTGCACACACATCACATTCCCGTTTAAGGATTTCTCTTCCCTTCTGCTATATAAATCATGTGTTTTCTGCAATGCTTACTTGCTTTTCTTGTACCTGCATGCATGAACCTGAGAAGGGCACTTTAGAGAAGGAAGGGTTTCTTCTGACTCAGGTGTTGAGGGTGTAGTCATTGCTGAGGAAAGGATACTTTCGTGTGTCCCTGCCAGAGTGTGAAGTGACAAAGCTCAGACTAAATAGATAGATTCAAGGGAGAGCTCTGGAGAAACCCTTTCCATGCTGAATGGGAACTTAGAAAAAGGCATCATTGAGCTGGTTTAATGTGCAGATTAAAGAGTTGGTCAAAAGTCTTAAAATGGGCTCAGGCAGACACCACTGGAGGCCAGAACATAGATCCTGGAGAGCTGAAATTAGGGGATTTTGTGGCTCGTCCATTGTGAATGCTGAGAACAGAACTCAGGTCCCCTAAGAGAGCATCAAATGCCCTTAACCACTGAGCCATCTCTCCAGCTTCTATTTTTTCTGCTTTTTTTTTTTCCATTCTGTAGACCAGATTAGTGTAGCACTCAATATAGTTCAGACTGACTTTGAATTCTCATTCTGCAGCTCACCAAGTACTGAGATTACTGGTGTGCACCACCATGCCACACTAATATCCATGATTGGAAAATTACTTTTCCCATGTGGTTAACTATAGTGAAATGGCCTATGTCTAATCTAACAGCTTTGGGCCAATAATGAATGACAGTTTCATATAGTTCAAATTAACACACAGGTTGATGTATTTTTATTCTTTATGAGACAGGGTCTTATGTATTCCAGTCTGGCTCTGGTTCTGCCTCTCAGATGCTGGATTACTGTGTATTCTATTTATCTGGTACTGGATAGAACCCAGGACCTCCTGCACAATAAGCAGACATTATTGACTGAGATTTACATCTCCAGCCTTAATGCCTTCTTTAGCAAAGAAACAAACCTGTCAGAAGCACTTTTATGCATAGTCTCTTGCAAAAATTAGCCACCCCAAGGCAAAGCCCCTGACCCAAAGCTCCAACCACTCAGGGCATCCTGCAGAACTTCTTCCTCCCCCACAGTTTGCAAAAGCAAGTGAACTGAGATTAGAAGTCAGCAGGCGTCAGTCTGTTCGGAGTGTGGAAATGAAGTCTTGAAGAAACTGGGTGAGAAGTAGAGTCCTTTTGACTGTTGTCTCTTGCTTTTTAATGTTCTCAGAAACGGCTGTATCTTTCTTGGTCCCTCAAGGATTTTTAGATAAAAGAGAGGTTTTATCTTTGCATGTCTATAAGCAGTGAAAAACTCAGGAGACCAAAACCTACAGGCAATTCAAATAAACTAAATCCGATCAAGGTAATATCAATGCCAGAATTAGAAGGAACCCAGAGAGAATATCAATAACAACATTAAAACAGCAGGCTTCAACCGGAATCAATAGGCAGAATAAACAGAAAAAATTAAGTCGCAAAGTGTTAGTAGATAAAAGCCTCTTGCTCATTAAAATTCTGTGTGTCTTTGTGTCTCTTCATCAACCCACCTATATATCTGTGCAAGTGTATCAAAGTTTGTAATGTAAAAGAATGATGAAATAATCTAATTAATTTCCGGTGTCATTCTACATATTTCTTTTAAGTTAAAACTGCAATATTAATAATGGTTTGCAGTTTAATAAAATATCTTTATGTCCTATTAACTCATATATCAGCTTGTAATAAAAGACATTTTCTATCAAAAAGCTAAACTTCAAAAGGGTTTTGCTTTGATCAGGAAAAGAAAAAAAATCAGGTCCATTTCATTTGTACCGAATAACCTCACTCCATTTTGCGGGAAGGCTGGTGTCTTTAGCTGCAGTTCTCATGAAAGGGATTCCAGTGGGCAAAAAGGAAAAGAGATAGAATATATTGAAGAAGTCACAGAGCAAGAGGTATGCTTCTTACTTCAGCAGGCAAGGGACCATGCTTAGAAGAGACAGCCAGTCCTGGAGTCCCCAGTGCAAGTATTGGCTCCAGGAGACACAGTTACCAGTAGCCCAGGACTGGAGTTTCAGGAACAGTGCCAAAAGACTGAAATCCCAGCTACAAGACAAGAGTTCTTTTCAGCTCACGTTTAAATCCCAAATCCTGCTCATTGACAAGTTTTATTAGACTGACACAGAATTTTAAAATAAATTGTTCACCTGCTATTGTACCCAAATTTTGCTCTGAAGATCAAGACTTGCCACCCCAGAAACCTGCACAGGGCTTGGATCAGCCGACCCTTTTCCTGCAGTCTTCTCTGTCCCAGATCTGGGCCATGTGTAATCTTGGGATGTTTAAAATATCCTAAAACAATATGGCTGCTAGTTTCAGAAAGGACTCAGGGACCCCCACCCCCACCCTACACCTGGAGGCAGATTATAATATCTTAGATTATAATAAGTAGCTTAGATTATAATAGCTTAGAAGTCAAAATTGAAGTTCAGTCTAACCAACAACCTCAATGTAAGTAAGGTGTTTCTCAAAATCATTTCCCCAAAGAAACTCAGGAACATCTTCCTTTTTGAGAACATCCTTGGTCAGGGCTACATTCCAGGGCAGGAGGAATAAAGACTGGTTCAGGGATGTGGCAATATTTCTGTTTCATCCTCATCTGTTACTTAGGAGGCTATAAACAAGGGGAAGGAAGCTTTCTCAGTATCAGAGAGGGGCCTAAACCATGTCACCAGGAGAGAAAACAGGGCAATGTCAGGTAACCTGAATGCTCCAATCAGAGAACATGAGCCTGGAAGAGAATCCGCGCAAGTCATATCCCCATCTGGAAAAGCTGTCTGTCATGAATGGTGCAGAACCAAGAGTAGACAAGAGGCTCTACCGCAGGAGGATGAGTCCACTGGAGACTCTAGAGGAATGAGGGTTTTACCAGTGTGTAATATGTAATCTCTTTCATACCAAGCTTCACCTGAGTTCACCCAGACAGCAGTCATAGACTTTTGCTAGGGATTCTCCCGGGTATTCTGGAATCCAAGTTCGTGATGTCTTGGGCAAGTCTTTCTGCTCCAGTGAGGAGGCAGTCTACCCAGCAGTGTCTTAGCACCTCAGTGGGTGAAACACATCTCCAACCATTTCCAAAACTCACAGCACCTGGGTCTTTGTAGGTACTAGAGTTTCCTGGTTCACACAGAGTGACCTCATGGGCACCTTCTGTCCTCATTGCTCTCTGTTGTATCATTGAGAATTTGTCCAGAGAACCTCTGCCCAAGGACACATTTCCTCTCTGCTGCTTTCATCTTCCTAATTATATTATAGAAATGTCTGACCCTTGTGTGAGGTCTTTGCAAACATCCTCACAGCAGAGACTGTTAGCCAGAGAGCCAACTGAGGCTCAGTGAAGCAGCGTTGGGGCGGATGGGAGAACTTCCTTTGAGTTTTCATGTATGTCCATAGTATTAGAATCACTTTCATATTTAAGAGGGATTCTTGTTTAGTATCTCTTTCTCTCAATGCTATGAAATTTTAAAAGTGCTTTACAACAAGAGTTTCAGCCCAGGGTGACTGGGTCCCAAGATAATGTGTAAGATAATTTGACACCAAATGGATAGAATTCAGGGGTGCTGTAGGCAGTTCCTTGTGCACAGGGCACACACACACACACACACACACACAGACACAAACATAGACACAGACAGACATACACACACAGAGAGATACACATAGAGAGAGAGACAGACATACTCAGAGAGAGAGAGAGAGAGACAGAGAGAGACAGATAGTCACAGACAGACACACACAGACACACATATACACAGACAGACACACACACACAGACAGATACACATACATACACACATTACTCAGTTCTACATACAATACTGAGGCTTCAAACCTCCTGTCTACAGCTAACTCTTAGGAGCCCCTAACCTTGAAGATGAGACCTCCATAGAGAGTTCCCTCTAAGACCAAGGGTCGTCATGCTCCCTCTGTGACATAGGACTTCAGTGCAGCCCACCTGCAGGGCTCTGCTTGCTGCTTCCAGGTTTGCATTCTTCTACTGTCCTATACCATCAGCTTGGATCTGCCAGGCTTCAGGTCCTTTCTACCCCTTCCTCTGTAGAGTCAGGGAGTTGCCCTATGGTTGTTGACCTCCTCCACACAAAACCAGCTGTGACTCAGGAAGATGCTGCTAATGATCCCAGGAATTTGAAGACATAGATCTGAGACCATATACTTCAGCTTCTATGGATCATGAGGCAGGAGACAGAAGCCCAGAGTCCTATGTTTCAGGGTCATAATTTTTACAACATCACCATGAAACCTCTGCATTCAAATCCTGGACACTTCACCATTGAGCCTTCCCAGAACCCGTATGATGGCTCACAACCATCTAGCTAGAGTTCCATGGAAACCAATGCCTGCTCTGACCTTTTTAAGTACCATGCATGCTTTTGTTACACATACACATGAAATAAAAAATAATAAATCTGAAGAAAAAGAATGTGAATGGATTTAAGAAAATATGTGCTTATAGGAACTCACAGAGATTGTGGCAGTAAGCACTATGTCCTCACAATTTTTGGTTTTGTTGTTGTCGTTGTTGTTTATATTAATCATTTTATTTATTTACATTTCAAATGATATCCCTCTTCCTGGTTACCCCTCCACAACCTCCCTATCCCACTCCCTTTCTCCCCCCTCCCTGCCTCTATGAGGATGTTCCTCCACTCATTCACCCACTCCTGCCTCACTGCTCTAGCATCCCCTTATGAGGGGGCATCAAACCTCCACAGCCCAGGACCTTCCCTCCATGTCCTCACAGTTTTAAGCCAGATGTGATTCTAAGGCTGAGAAGGAGGAGTAGACATGGGCTTTCATCCCTAACCAAGGAGATATTTGAAACTGGGACCAACTGGGAAAGGGAATATTAATTAGTTGTCTCCAGTGGATCTCACTGGTTACATTAACCACATTTCAGGAAAGGCCTTATTCCCAAGAGTAAGTTGGCCAACACACAATAAACTGAATAGTATTATAGAGTTGGTTTTGTCTCATTTTGATTTGTTTGATTTTTGTTTTATTTTGTTTTGCTTATTGGTCTTTTGCTGGTCTACTCTGTTTTCTGTATTGTTTGTGGGGGTGGTATTTCTTGTGGTTTTTGTTTTTGTTTGTTTGTTTTTTAAGGAAAGACAGAAAAATGACATAAAGTTCAGTGGGTAGGAAGATGGGGATGATCGGGGAGGGAACCATAATAATAATAAGTGAATATTATATACAAAAAAATGAAACAAACAAACAAGTCAGTCAATCAATAATCTATCAATAACTCACTTGAAAAATGGGCCTGTGACATGATTAAAGTGTTCTCAAAAGCGGGGAAAGAAAGAAGAGAGAAAGAAGGAAGAAGAAAGAAAGAGAAGAAGAGAAAGAGAGAGAGAGGAAGAGAAGAAGAAGGAAGAAGAGAAGAGAGAGAGAGAGAGAAAGAGAGAGAAGAGAAAGAGAAGAGAAGAGAAAGAGAAAGAGAGGAAAGAGAAAGAGAAAGAGAAAGAAGAAAGAAAAAATGTTCATCATTCCCAGTTGGGGAAGTGAAAATGAAAACTTTGAGCTTTTATCTCCCTAGAGTCAGAATGGCAAAGATCAATAAAACAAGTACAACGAATGCTGGAGGGATGTGGGGAAAGGAAACACTCTTCACTCTTGCTGTGATTGTAAGCTACTACAACCATTCTGGAGATCCTTATGGACAATTCTCAAAAACCTAAAAAACGGTATCTACCACATGACACTGTTATTCATCTCCTTCCTATTTATACACAGAACTGTGCATCCTGCTCCACAGATACGAGCTCAGGCATGTGCACTGCTACTCTATTCCCAATAGCTAAGAAATGAAAACAAGGCAAATATCTTTCAACCAAGGAATAGATAATGAAAATGTGGTAGGTCTGGCCACTGCTCTACTGGATGAAAAAGGTACATCCAGGCCTGCCTAACAAGAAACAAACAGGTTAGATCCCTTCCTCCCCTTTCCACAGCCCATCTGCCAGGCATGCCCAACTGCCCTGAGATAGCTATTGTCCCTGGAACTGTTTGGCCACTGCCTTGAATGTCTCCATAAAGTCCTAACAAACAAGAAATAGCCAGACCTACCGAATAAGGAACATCAAAGCCTGTTACAGAAAGAACATCCAGTCTAAGGCTATCCATAAGAGGCCTGCTGCATAGGAAACATCCAAATTAGGCCTGCCTTCCAGATACCTGCTACACCATGAACATACTGGGACAGCCAAATGGCTAAAGACCAACAGAGGAACACAAAGAAGAGCCAGAGTAATGTGACAGCTTCAGTGCAAAGCTATCCCACCACATTGAGCCCTGGATGTCCTAACATAACTGAAGCACAAGAAAATGACCTTAAAATCAACCTTTAAGAGATGATAGGTGCCTTTAAAGAGGAAATGAATAAATCCCTCAAAGAAATACAGGAAAATACAATCAAAGAGGTAGAGAGTTTTAAAGAGGACACTAGTAAGTTCCTTATAGAAATGCAGAAAAATACATTTAAACAGATGGAAGAAATGGACAAACCGTTCAGGAGCTGAGAATGGAAACAGAAGCAATAAAGAAAACAATCTGAGGGAATCCTGAAGATGGAAAAGTCTAGGAACAGGAACAAGAACAACAGATGCAAGCATCAACAACGAACCAAGAGATGGGAGAGAGAATCTGAGAATTAGAAAAAATTGATACATCGGTCAATGAAAATGCTAAATCTAAAAAAAAAATTAAAAAGAAAAAATCCTGACACAAAGTATTCAGAAAATCTGAGAATCTATGAAAAGACCTAACATAAGAATGATAGGACTAAAATAAGGTGAAGGGTTCCAACTGCAAGGGTCAGAAAATATTTTCAACAAAATCATAGAAGAAAAGTTCCCCAACCTAAAGAAAGATTCTTATAAAAATACAAGAAATTTACAGAACATCAATTAAGTTGGACCCAGAAAAAAAATGCTCCCATCACATAATCATCATAACACAAAATCTACAGAATGTGTGCACACACACACACACACACACACACACACATTAGAGGCTGGAAGCTGCTTGAAAAGCAAATGTTTCTTAGGAGAGGAAAGTCCCTAAGCCTAAATGAATGGTGTGTCCATTCTCTCAGCCTTCCCTTAATATTCCCAAAAGTCTGCCTTAACTCACCCTGAAGATTTAACCACACCCACCTCCATCACCACCACCACCACCACCAACAACAACAACCAAGAAATACAAAAAAAATAAATAATATGAGAGATATGAAGGCTGGCAGAGGTTCAGCAGGTTCTACATGAGTGATAGACTGCTCAGGGGATGAAGGTGGTTTCCAGTTGCTTATATGAAAACATTAACTTTAATCTGTATTACATGTTGCTTAGTCTTACACCATTAACAAGTGAGAGGTTGTCCTTCCATCCGTCACTCTTTTCTCTTAGCATGTTGCCAGGACAGATTTCCATCTGGAAGATCATTCCACAAGGCCACACCCACCCCTTATTCTTTTCTCAGGCACTGGTTCCTGCTCTAAATGCCCCTATGCTATTGGTGCCATGGAGCTTGGAATGTGACTTGCTGAACAATGGCTGCTCACCATTTGTGCAGGCTTGCCAATGGACCCTTTAGACGAAGCTTCTGTTGCTGAGCCAGATAAGCTAAGTGAAAGCACAACAGACAGAGTCACAGTCCAGTCCTCTGGACCACCCATGACTCAAAAATCAGATCAACTCCACAGACATGTGTTCAGAGAGAGACCCAGTCCACCTTGACTGGGGCTGTACACTAGTCAAGGCCAAGACAAAAGCAGGTATTCATAGGACTGAATATTTTGTGTATAAAGATGGCAATGAGTTGGTTAGCTGCCCCAGAACTGCTTGGACCTTAAGGAACCCCGAATTCCTCCTGCTCTGGTTCTTCAGCAGCACTGAACTACAGCTGTTTGTGAAGAAGAAGATGGGAGGCTGCTGCTCATAGGAATCCAACTTCAACCCTGGAGTCTATATACACAAAAGTCCAGCCTGGCAAACATGGGTGGGTTTCCCCATTACAAGGGTGTCCCCAGAACTACTGGGAACCAGCACATCTCTGGTGATTCACCAACCCAGAGCAAGGACATAGTGGAGACATATATGCTCAGAGAGGACAGATCAGACATGCCCCTAATTTACCAATCCTAAATCACACACCTCACCAGCTACTGCTTGAGCCAAACAGGAGGTGCCTGGAAGCTGCATATATCTCTGATCTGAACCCTAGGGCCCTTCTCAGTGCCTGGAATATAGAAAATGTTCAGTAAGTGTTCATTACTACAAAGAGAGTATGGTGGAGGCAGAGAGGGAAAATGGTGAGCCCTTGTCTACATACAAACACCAATAAATATGCAAATTGGTGGTCTAATCAGCTCTTCTTACTTTCCAATTCAATCCCAGCAACCCAGGAGGTAAATCTCTATAAATTGTGGCAGAATATGACTTGTAAATAGCATTTTTTTAAATCCTCAAAGCATAGCCATACTTTTAGGATGAATAAATTGTTGATGTAAATGAGTTTATGTAACTGCTTCATAGTTCAAAAAAATAACACTCAGAGCAATAATGGAAAGCAAGTATAATTCCAAAAGGATGAGGAGATTTGGTAAGGAAGGGCTGGGCTAACAGCTAGCTGAGCTTTTGCCACTGGGAGCTGAATGACTCAGGTCTGAGGGTTAGATGCGGCGTGGTCTGGTTTAGTCTCCAGCTAGCTAGCCAAGGCAACTCCTCTATTCAAGATCCAAGGCTGCATCAAGCAAAGCTGTGGGTCTTGCATAGTTGGTTCACTGAATGGATCTCCATTTCTATTCTCCAAGTGCTGGGCACTGTCTTGGGGCTAAGGTCAAGAAGATATTCCAGGCCTAAGCATTCCCGAGTAGGACCATGTCTCCTGGATGAGAGTAGCTTAAATACAGATGTTGAAATAACAAACTGACTTCCCAGGGCACCATGTCACTGACAGGACCTGAGCCTTTAGGTGGCAAAAGGTAAGACATATGCAGTCACTGGAAGTGTAGCAGAGACACATGCTACACTTCAGACAGATAACATTTGTGGAGTCATGTGAACAAGCTATACTTGGGTGATTGCCCAACACTTAGCATGGTTAGAGTGCCTTGAGGCAGTGGCCACAGGGCAGGGAAGGCATGGATCACGCTCATTCCTTGTACCCAGGGAACCTTAATACAAAGATATAAAACAAAATACTGTATGCTATGAAAATTCTTAATAAAAGCCTTTACCTCAATAGATTGGAAGGTAAACGCTGTAGGAAATTCGAATGAAGCTCCACATAGATTCTGGCATTTTTATTTTATGAGTTATCATTATCTCCCTGTGTGGAATTACAGGGCAAGGCATGGGCCCTCCATGTGCCTTGACAGTGACTAAAGATCAAATTAGGCGAGTCAACAGTCCCCCCCCCCTTACACTCTAAACTTTTAAATTTACATATAGCAATTGTACATATTTATGAAGCACACAAAGCAATTGTACATACTTAGCAATTACACATAGTAATTTTACATACTTATGAATTCCACGTAGCAATTGTCCATACTTATGAAGTACACATAGAGATTCAACCATCACACTTCACACATTTGTCAGACCAAGGCGACTTCTATCTGTGTCTCAGTGTGTCATGTGTGGTCTTCAGCCTGTTCCTTCGAGATATTCCTAAGGGTGTAACAGGTGTCTGTGTGCTGTCATGGCTCCTTCCATTGTGGGATTCTAGGACCCACTTCTCTTACCTAACTACATTGCTGCCTTATGTTCAACCTCCTTGTGCCCCTTTTCTCATAGGCCTCTGGTAACCCAGAGTCTACACACAAATGAACAATTTCCTTGTGGAAACCACATTGACGATACGGACACCTTCTTTGTGGAAAGTCCTTAACCATCCTTTGATCTTTAATGAATGAACCATCACCCTCAGTTTCAGAAGAAAGTAAGTAAGTAAACTTGAATATGTATAAAATGTATCAAAGAAATTAGCCTCTGCTCTCAAGCTCTATAGAGGACTCGTATGTTCTTTTGTCTCCCTGAATCAGGGACTTGTTAAGGTATTCCTCTTTTGCCCGAGGATGACTGTATAGCTTTCAGCCTCTTCAGCTCTGAACTTCTTGGTTAGTGGGCTACCCTGCTCCTTGCTATGATGATGGGGGAATAAAAAGCTCTGACTTAGATTGGACCAAAGTCCTGATGAACTGGGCACTTTTTAGGAACTGGAGCTACATACGGATAAAGAATTTGAGCCATAGGAACTTGAAAGGACGATGATTTGCCTGCATGGGAGCATGGCCCCTTCTGAGCTGTGGAACACTTGCCCTCTGTGTAGACTGCCTGGAGGTACAGCTGGGCTAACCCCAGGCCACACTGAGGCTTGTGTTCTCCTGTCATCTTACAGGACTTGCCTTTGGTTTGTGAACTACACTGTGAAAATTGGCCCAGGCTTCCCTGGGTGCCGAGTAACCTCCAATCATCTTAATTAAAGTGAGACTAGTCATATTTACCTAGCGTTTTCTCCCAGGCACTGTTTTTCTTCTAATTGGTACTTGAGGGCATCCCCTAGTCAGGGTGCCTTGGGCTACAGAGCAGTGGCCGCTGCTGGCAACCTGACAGGCTGCTGGGCTCCCTCGGGAGATGCTGGCCCTAGATTCAACCAGAGGGCTTTGCTCCTTACTTCCACCCCAGCCATATTGGCAGTGTTCTGCATGAGGCTGTTATATCATTCCTGAACAATGACTGTTCACTCTTTGACTGCAGCTATAGATAGATGTACACATGCAGGGCCAGCACCTCACTGAAGACTACCTCACTTCAGTATGGGAAGTTCTTCCCACTTGCCAATGGTCCCTAGACAAAAAAGAAAGGATTGAAGGGTGTGTTGTGCAAATGGGGAGCCCTTACATCCTGGGTGAATTCTCTCTGATCACAGTGACTGTTTAGAGATTACAAACTCAAATAAATAAAAGCAGCAGCAGCAGCAGCAACAACAACCATAATAAATCAAATACTTGGAGATATAACTAAGTGATAGAGCTCTAGTATGTGCAAGATCTTCAAGACCTTACTGCAAAATCAATCAATCAATCAATCAACCAATCAATCAATAGAAAAGGAAACCTTGACATAATACATGGATTGTCACAGAGAGCCAGTCCAGGGGCTGTGTTTCCTGAGCCATAAGGTCTCCCAGTGTCACAGTCTTCCTGGTGTCACAGTCAGCCATCCACAGGAAGGCTGAGCTACCAGAATGAAGTTTCTTCGGTGTCTCCTGATGCTCCTGGCTGCTTCCACTAGAACAGCACCACACCATACTTCAGTGAGTGACCAGAAGCCTTCACCAACAGTTATATGTGCTTGAACCTTCCCAAAATGTGTGCCAGGTCAACATGCCCAGTATTCTATCTTTTACTTTCAAGGTGAATGGACTCCCACTGTGCACACAGGCTTTGACATCTACCTCTGCTTCCCTTCCCTTTATGTTTGCTGTTGCAGTGATCCGGTTTCCCTCAACTGTGCCCTGTGCTTCCTACTGTTGTATTCTGATAGCAGGGCTGCCCTGTGGCCTCGAGAGAAGCAACACACAAACCAGGAAAGACAGATTTTCTAGGAATGAAACGCCATGACTTTTCATGTTCTACCTTTGGAGATTCAGGTCTCCACTGCCTTGTACTCGCCCTCTCATTTGCAAAAAGTGTTTTCCATATGACGAGGACGAATGGGCTTAATAAATCCTGTTACTCTAAAGAACAATAAAGTAACAGAATGGTGACACCCGGTCAGCAATGAATAAGTGATAAATAACATTTTTTATTTCTCCATGTCATTATTATCTCTCCTCCAGCCTGACTGCCAATAGCCTGTCTCATTGAAATTGAGCCTGGATCCCTGAGTACACTGGGAAGAGAGTACACCCTGAGGAGCCGTAAGAAATGGAGCAGTGCTGGCCCAGACTGCTGCAGGGGACTACCCTCCATAGGATGCTCCAGGGCCAGGACCCAAAGCCTCCAACTCACTTAAGCACCTGTGGTCTCTCCTTCCTCCTTCCTGTCTCTGCCTTGAGTCAAACTTCCTAGCAGAGAGTTGATAGAATGTGACTAAACGGAGATAAGGATGCAGAAGGGAGAACTCTGTGGATCTAAAATAAAGCTCTGGGAAACTTGTCAGCAAGAAGGCAGAGAGAGGGGAAGAAAGAGGAAGAGGAGATGGACAGGAAGTGGGGGAGGAAGGGAATTTTGAAGCTATGACTAAGAAGCGTTTCCAAATTCATACAAGATGGAAAATCAACTATCTAGGAGGCCCCGAGAACAGCAAACAGTATTAATTAATACAGGAGTGAGGGAGGAAGAAGAGAGAAGGAAAAATATAGGAAAAGAGACTAAAAGACAAACACAATGCCTGGTCATGTTACATCGACACTACAAAAAGCTAAACATGAACATCTTCAAGAAGCCGGGGAATAGAGAAATTCCATGTGCATAAAACCAGAAATCACACTTCTTTGGAAGTCACTGAAGCAAACAGGAATGGTGTGCACAGAACAGTGGTATCACAAGGCCAGGGACATAAAGTGAAGTGCACACTTTAGATTAGGCACTGAAAGATTCAAGAGGTAAAAGTAGTGTGTTAAAGAGAAGAGGGGGGAGGGAGAAAGAGAGGAGGGGAGAGGGGGCAGAGAAAGAGAGATGGAGAGAGAGGTAGGGGAAAGGGGAGGAGAGGGGAGAGAGAGAGGGTGAGGAGAGAGAGAGGGAGGGGGAGAGAGAGGAAGAGGGAGGAGAGAAAGAAAAAGAGGGGAGAGAGAGAAAAGGGAGGGGAGAGACAGGGAGAGAGCGGGAGGAGGAGAGAGGAGGAGGGGAAGGGGAGAGACAGGGAGAGATCAGGGGAGGGGGGAGTAGGGAGGGGGAGAGAGAAGGGGAGGAGGAGAGAGGGGAGAGAGGAAGAGAGGAGGGAAAGAGATGGAAGAGAAAAGGAGAAAAGAGGTGGGAGAGAGGGAGAGAGTAAGGGAGAGAAAGGAGAAAGAGGGAGAGAAAGGGGAGGGGAGAGAGGGGGGAGAGAGGGGAGATAAAGAATATAGTCACAATTGATCAACTAAAACCACAAAATACAGAAGAGGTAGAGGAAACAGCAAGGGGCGGGGATAGTAATAAACTTAAAAGTACAAAGAATAAAGTCATGTTAACCTATTTCTCTATCAATGGTCACTTTAAGAGCCAAGCAGTCAGGTCTGGACATATGCTTGTATGAGCAACATTAAACAGACTCAGAGGGTTTTATGTGTGTATATGTGCATATGTGTATGTATGTATGCAAGTGTGCACAAGCATGTCTGTGTGTATCAATAATCAAAGGAGAGCTCATACGTTATAAAGGGAGCAGAAGGGACATGGGCAGAATTGTGGGGAGTAGAGAGCTGGTAGTATTGTGGATATAATGTTCATTTTGAAGCTCTCAAAAGAATTAATATTTTTAAAAGTCGATGGTCAAAATCTCATTGAAGCATGGAGAAGGCAGGAGGCAGGCACACAATGCTGGAGGGGTCTCAGGAAGTGTGTGTACTTGTGACAGCCTTAATTCAGGGTGGCTCTGCAATACTATTTTTTATTATTTTTTAATGGAGAATTTGGGGCTGGAAAGGTGGATAAGCAATTATGAGCACCTGTTGTTTCTACAGAGGACCTGGGTTGGATACCCAGTTCCCATGAGATGGCTCACAGCCATCTATAAATTCAATTCCAGAGGCTCTGATACTACCTTCAGACCTCTGAGGGCTCCAGGATCACATGTGGTGCCCAGACATGTATGTAGACAAAAACACCCATTCACATAAAATAAAACTCATAAATTTAAAATAAAATGAAATGACAAACACATACAGCTTTTGTTCTATTGGCTTTGAGTTGCATAGTCAGCACACAGAAACTTCATTGCTCTGCAAAAAGGAGAATGTGTCTAACATCCCCAAGAGTAATTACTGTTGGAAAAGTACCTTTGGCTGTAGAGTTGACACTTGCTGTTGACTTACGGATTCCCTTATGCTGACGCGTGTGATCATCTTGATAGTAAATACGATATCAGGAGAACACTCAGGCCCATTTTTATGTTCTCTTCCCTCGCCACCACCAGCAAAGACAACTAAAGTTTAAAAAAAAATAAAAGCTTGCAGACCCTAACCCACTAAAACTAATTTGGGAAGTCTGTCAAAATGGAATTTGCAGCGATTTTATTGTGGAGGGCATCCTCAAAGGTGCCATGATACTTCTTATGGACTACAGATCCCAAGGCTGATAACTGACATTTTAACGTCAGTGTCTGATTCTAAAAAGGTGTTAGACAACTGGAAATGTCTCTCTGAACTTCCTTTTCAGGAAGATCAGACCTCATTGGCTTCCTGATTTTGGTAATTCATACACAATTTGCATGCTATTGGATATCGTTAATGATTTTCAGCCCACACACTGCCAAAACATCATGACTGTTTTTAAAATGTATTTTCATGAAGGTGGGGGTAGTTTTAAAAACACAAGGGTAGAGATTGCCAGAAAAGACCAACAAAATGAGAGCAAACTACATGTTGTCTGACCTACATGCACCTCAATATTTTACAAATAAATAGATGATGGAGCATAGGAGGAGGTATTTTAATTCAGACAGAGCAAACTTCAGAGCAAGGAACAGAGGGGGATGGAGACAGACGTTCTAGAGGTCAGTATACCAGAAAATCATGAGCAATACTCAACACATTTGTGCCTAATAAAACAACAACAAACACGTGAGCTGAATACTCATATCGATGCAAGGACAAACTGGCAAGCACACTTCTATCAAAAAATAGCATATGTGGCAGGTGGAAAAATCGATAAGGTCATAGCTGAATTAAACAAACACCAATAATCAGACCCATTGACCCCTCAGACTACCGCCCCAAACGACAGCAGGGTACACGTTCTTCTTGACCTACGATGGAACGCTCATCAAAATAAACTGTATTCTGGGTCAAATACAGACACCTTAGTGGATTTAAAAGGATAATTATCAGATATTATCAGCATCTTGGTGGTGATTAAATTAAATAGTCATGAATACACAGCCATAAAATTACTAAACACTTGGATATTAAACAAAATAGTTCTGAATGAAGCAGGAGTCAAAGAAGAGATCTCAAAGAAAAATTTTTAAAGTTTTTTGAGATAAGGAGATGTGAATATTTGAATGAACAAAACCTTCTGGATAATTCCAGAAACAGTGGCGAGGGGGACTCATGTTGCATGTATCCCTCTGAAAGAAAAGAAGGTCTGAAGCCAGTCTCCTAATTCTTCTAACTACCATCTTGAGAAACTCTAACAGCAGCAGTAAACTTTGTCAAAAGTAAACACAATGAAAACATAATAAAAATTAGAAGTGCTATCAAGGGAATGAATATCAAGTAAACAAACAAACAAATAAAGCCAAATGCAGGTTGTTTTAAAAGCTCTGTAAATCAACAACATTGCCTCTTTCCAAAGCAATAAAGCAAAAGAAAGGATATGAATACTGTGTCTCAGAAACGAAATAAACAACCACTCTGGGTTCTGTATTCATTAAGGGGAGAAAAAACAAAACAACAGCAACAAGAACAACAAAAAACAACAAAACCACCATGAACAAGTCCAGCTTGCCAGTTTGGTCACATAGATGAACTGAAACTATTCTTTAAAGGATACAAACTGCTAAGACTCTACACAAGAAGATGAAGGCAATTTGTGTTTTTCTGGGTATATGTATGCATGTCTATGAAATTTAACCAATATTTTAAATTATTTCTAAACAATTACAGCACTAGATGAATTTATTAAAGAATTCCAACAATGGAGACATCATACCACTTGTGGTGATTTGAATATGCTTGACCCAAGGGGTAGCACTGTTCAGAAGTATAGCCTTGTTGGAGGAAGTGTATCATTGTCGGGCTAAGCTCTCCTCCTAACCACTTGGAAGCCTGTCTTCTTAGTGGCCTTCAGATCAAAATGTAGAACTCTCAGCTCCTCCTGCACAATGCCTAACTGGATTCTGCCATGCTCCCACCCTGATGATAATGGACTGGATCTCTGATCCTGTAAGCCAGCAGAAATTAAATATTGTCCTTATAAGAGTTGCCTTGATCATGGTGTCTCTTCACAGCAGTGAAAACTGTAAGACACCACTTGTCCTTGAAATGTTGGCAAAGATGTTTACCCACTCATCTTACAAGCCAGGCATTACCACAGTGTCAAACTTAGACTGATCAGTACAGAACCAAAAACTACTTTGAGCATCTCTTAAAAATGAATTTAAAAATAGACAAACACTAAAAAATTAGCAAGTAAGTCCAACAATTTCTAAAGGAGAGATTTACACCAAGAACAAGTAGATAATGCTTGTTTCAGGTTTATTAAACAGAAAAAAATAAATTAATATGATTATCACATCATTAGACTAATACAGAAAAAAAATCAATGATCAAATCAATAAAGGCATAAAAGCATCTAGCAAAGTCTAACACCTATTCATGATTTAAAAACCAAAGGCTCAATAAACTAATGCACTGCTGGATGATGTGAAAAGTCCTGGATAATGTAAAAAGACAAGGAAATTAAATAAATAGTACACAAGCCAGAAAAGTTAATTAAATAAATAGTACACAATTGTCTGCTGGGAACATGTTTGTCTACACAGATGCTTCAAGACTTATGTAAACATCCTTGAACCAAGAAGAAACTATTCTAAGGTCTCAGGATGGGAGCTAGCACTTGAAAGTCAACTGTTTTCTGTATAACTACAGTGGAGAACTAGAGTTTGAAACATGATACAAAATAACAATTAGACTCCCATGTAAATGGTTAACTTCTCAAGTATGTACCTTACAAAATGTAATCTGCAGGAGGAAAACTGTGCCGAACGGGATCTAAAACTGTGAGAAAGGGACTTACAGCCCATGAGCAGAGACTGGGATAGTGGACCCTGCCCTCATGCCAGTCCTTCTCATAACTGTCAACACATCTGGCATGAAGTTGTCTCACCTCCTGTGCTATTAGGGAGCTGAGAACTCAATGAGTCATGATTATTCCACCTGGAACTGAGGACACCAAATGCTTGGCAGACATAAGGAACAGGAGGAACTCACTCATTGACGGCTCCAGTGTCTCGAAGTATCTGTCTAATCACTGCAGAAGATCACTCACTGAACGCCCCTCCATATTTATGCAAAGGATTTGAAAACGTTGTCTTCCCATAAACCTGCATATGGCCATTTAATTCAAACACCTCTAAACTTGAAGCCCAGGGAGTGGAAATATAAATAGTAGTCAAAGGCTGCTCTTGGGGAGACTGGAGTTTGGTTCCCCAAACCAAATCAGGCAGCTCACAACCACCTCTAGGCCTCCAGTTCCACAGTATTTAACACCTTCTCCTGACTTTTGTAGATACTTGGTGCTCGTGCCCTAGACTACTCGATGCTCAACCCTACCTTCCCTCGGGGGTTGGAGGTGAGGTGGCATGGAATCAATGACTAAATGGGAACATGTGAGAAAGGCTGCAGCAGCAAGCTCATCTGAACCCTGTTTCAAGCTCCTTTAATACCCTCCACCTGCATCCCATTGATTCCAAGAAAGCATCTCTTCTAAACAGCAGTTCCCAAATGGCTAGCATAGTCTACACTAGCAATCCTTGGTCTCTCAAGCAGTCTTCAATTAGGTCCTCCTGCAGGAGATGTCTTTGTAGCTGCGTGGCCCCTGGTATTTTATGTAGAAAGGTGGCCATCCCGGTTCCTCCTACAGAAGCCAATATACACGGAGCACACACACACTACACACACACACACACACACTGTATATGTATATGTATATGTATATGTATATGTATATGTATATGTATATGATGTATATGTATATGTATATGTATATGTATATGTATATGATGTATATGTATATGTATATGTATATGTATATGATGTATATGTATATGATGTATATGTATATGTATATGTGTATCTATATATATCTATATATCTATATCTATATCTATATCATCTATATCTATATCTATATCTATATCTATCTATATATATATTTAATCCAGGATATCCTCCTGTCAGTAATTGATAGATCAATCATGTCATATCAAGACAAGAAATAATATTCACCCTCCCTAAAACGAATGAGCCTTGAGAAGTCACAGAGGGGTGGGAGAACCATAAATGCACATTCCCCATGAAAGGAACCATGTGAAAAGCTGGAAGTCCATGAATCTGTGGCCCATGGTTCTAACACCGCGATTTTCTACAAGAAGGGAAGTCACGGACATGGACAGTTTCTCCCATTGGCAGTTGACAGGAAGGGAGACTCAGAGAGGGAACACTGATCATTTTGAGGACTTAATTGACAGAGGTTAAAATTTGACTTTTGCCTGGTATAAGTACAAATGGCTTTATGAATATACCCTACTCCTCCAAAGGAAGTTTGGAGAAGTAGCGTTGTGTGTGTGTGTGTGTGTGTGTGATCCTTGAACTTGGGGTTCATGGTGGGGTGACTCACATAGGAATCACTAGTATGTCACTCAGTTTACATGCTCAGCAAAGGCCGTATGTCTTCAACTGTCCTGCATCTCCCAGAACTAAAGTACCTCAAGGGCACCTGTCACTCATCAGAAGCTTCATAGGCAAACACTGGAAGGAAAAATAGGTTTTCTTCTTGTGATCAGAGAACCAGTTGGGTATGAGGACAAAGTCAGTACTGAAAGGATCTACACCATGCAGGAATGCTGCTACCACACCCCCATCAGAAATGAGACACAGTAAGTCATGACTTTTTAAAAAAGAGACAAAATGTTGGCCTTTGTTTAGTCAATATTTTAAAGAATTTATGGTCCCTATCCATGATCTGACCCCAGGCACATAACTAAGGAGACCAAGTTGAATTCAAAGCCTATGACCTGTCTGACATGGATGTACTATCAGATAATGCTGCCAAGATGAGCCTCCCACAATGCCCCTCACTTCAGGCTCAGAGGGCGCTGGGACACCTGCACCTGTCTTGCTCCATGGTAACAGTGCTAGCCTGCCTTTCACACTGCTGGATAAAATAAGGGAGCAATGAGTGGCCCTTGGGACTGTATGGAGATTTTGGGTTCCAGGGATCCTGCTGAGAAGTTTTTCATTTAATTTGTGTCAGTTTTGTGTGGGGCTCAACCTTTACCTACAGTGGATAAATTTTGTTTAAAGCTTAAAAGTCTTCAAATTCTACCGAACACAAAGTTAGGAACATGGCCACTAAAAGTCAAGATTCAGAAATTAGGTTTGGTCAATCTGAAGTGACAATCAGAAGGTCCCTGTGTAGCCATGATCTTTCTTGACGCCTTGGAGAATTTGGTTATGTAGATGTGGAGCTGTTGGCTAGCAGGGATGCCCTGGTGACTATGCTGGCTGGCTTCTTCACATATGTGTGGTCAGAGAATGGCGTGTGACCTGGGCCTCCATGAAGCCTAGTCCTGCATGCCTTCTACAGCACATGCAGCTGACATTTGTGTCCTTTGTAAAGAGAGGCATCAAGTCCTCAAATTCCTGTATCCTCCAGGTTCATCATCAGACAGTGGGGGAAAAGCCCATAACTGCTCCCAGAGCTATATGAGGAAAATAGAATTTAGGTGGAATGTAATCATTCTTTAGTCCAGGAAATGACTAGAGGAGATACAAGCATTTCACCAGGATCAGTAGTCATTGATCACTGGGTACTTTCAGTGGTCTTTGCACGATCAGATACTGGTGACCTCATAGAGCTGTGCAGAGATAAAGAATTTTAAACGGACAGACTTGAAACTATAAAGAAAATGTTTAACTAGGAGAAAAACTTTTTAAAATAGCTTGCACGAGTAATCTGGGAGAGCCTTGCCTGAGACACTGTCAGGTTGATATACAAAACCTACAGAACGAGAAAAAGCTAACTGCCTACAGGAGCATGAATGGAAAAGGGAATGACTGGACCAGGAAGCAACTCCTGTCGAAGATCACAGCCAGACAATGTCTCCTCACCTTCAAATGAGATTGCACATTACAGAGATGAAAGGAAAGAGGAGGAGAGGTGGTTTAATAGAAGATTCAAAACATACATGTGAAACAACACACTAGACTGTGACTCTGTGCTCCTTCAAACCCATGAGGTAATGCCACCAAAGACAACCCAGAAAAGCAGCACAAACATTTCTTCCAGATGAACATGGCCACCTCTGCATAAAGGTGATGATCTCTCACATTTACACAATGGAATATTACTCAGCTATTAAAAACAATGAATTCGATAAATTCTTATATAAATGGATGGAACTAGAAAATATCATCCTGAGTGAGGTAACTCAATCACAAAAGAACATACATGGTATTCACTCACTGATTATTGGACTTTAGCCCAGAAGCTTGAAACACCCAAGATTCAACTCACAGACCACATAAAGCTCATGAAGAATGAAGACCAAGTGGGGGTGGGGGGGCTACAGTCCCTCTTAGAAGAAGTAACAAAATACTCAAGGGAGCAAATATGGATGCAAAGTGCAGGACAGAAACTGAAGGAGGGGCCGTCTGCAGACCATTCCACCTGGGTATCCATCCCATGTGCAGTCACCAAAGGTAGATGCGGACGTGGGTGTTAGGAGGTGCATGCTGACAGGAGCTTAACATAACTGTCTCCTTAGAGGTCTGCAAGAGCCTGACATATTCAGAGGTGGATACTCACAGCAAACCATTAAACTGATCATGGGGTTCCCAACAGAGAAGACAGAGTGAAGACTGAAGGAGTAGAAAGGGTATGGGACCCCATGAGGAGAGCAACAATACCAACCAACCAGAGCCCCCAGGGTCTAAAACCACCAGCCTGGGAGCACTTAGGGAGGGACCCATGGCTCCAGCTATATATGCAAGGGAACTATATATAAGTGGGAGAAGAGATTCTTGGTCCCATAAAGGCTAGACATCGTGGGGGGTGGTATTCGAGGGTGGGGAGGTGAGGTATGGGGGAGGGTGGGTGTGGGTACACCATCATAGAGGCAGGAGGAGGGGGGAAGGGATAGGGAGTTCCTGGGAGGGAGGGGGTAAGGGGGTAAGGGGAAAACACCTGAAATGTAAATAAAAGTTCCAAAAAAAAGGTGATGACCTCTCATTGCAAAGTCTCTGAGAAAAGAGCATGCTAGGACAGCAGAGAGGACAGAAGTCTCACTGTGGAGATGTCTCAGTCATTCTGCACACTGAGTGCTGTCCTGGTGAGCTGAGGCAGATGGAGACTTTGGAGGTAGTATGATGGAGGAGAAAGCCAAGTCTTGGGTCTGCAGGCAGTTGGTGCAGAAACCAGAAGGTGCGGCTGAAATAGAAATGCTGGGACACCTTATGCCTTTCTCAGTGGAATTCATAATATGCATCAAGTCATATATGCAAGATGATCTGCATCAGTATAACACTGAGAGTATCCTCAGAGGTACTTCAGCTGCTGCTGCCCGATGGCTGAGGTTAAAATGTACATATCCTGGCTGGAGGGATAGCTCAGTAGTCTGAAGCACATGTTACTCTTGCAGAAAACTACAGTTTGATTCCCAGAATCCTTATCGGGCATCTCACAGACACCTATAAACCTTCTGCTTCAAGGATTTGAAACCATATTTCTGGCCTCCATACATCTGCCCTTAAGTACAAGCAGACACACAAGCACGTACACATAAAAATAAACTCTTGAACATTCCCATGCAAACTGAAGGTCAGTAGGATCGCAGGGGTGATCTGCTTAGTGGGTGGCACACATCTTCCTGTAAGTGTTTGGCTACTGACCCTAGAGGACAGAAATCTCCAGAAGAACATGGACTGAGTGTTCAGAAGCTAGATGCAGTCAGCACTCCACACCTGCAACCCCAACGCCATTCTAAGCAACCCTCATAATACCCTATCTTAAAACATTAAAAACCCAAAATAAAAAAGCATTCAGAGTGTTACGCCATCTTAGCCACACTCTCTGATTATGTTCCTTTAGTGACCAAGTCTGGGAAAACCACACCCATAAAGCAAGCCCTTTGAAGGTTGTAAGAAAGCTGCAGCACCTCAGCAGTGTAATACAGACCAGAGTTGTATCTGAAGAAACCTGTGTGAGGGCATCAGCATGTCTAAACTCTGGGAACAGTTGCCGTTTTCAGACAGTACCCTTAGACAGATCCACTCAATGATCTTTGTCCTTTCTTCTCTGTTTCCTCTATCGGTAACCTGTCAAAGCTCTCAGTAGTAAAACGCCCCTCCTGGGACTCTGGTGTCTGCACAGGCTGCAAGGAAGGGAAATGAACACTCACGGGAGGTAGTCCTGTGTTGGGATTTTCAGTAGGGAGAGAGCAGATCCAGCAGTAAAGCTACAAGGTGATTATGCCTAAAGTGGTGTGGAGCACAGCACTCTCCCAAGTTCTCTGCAGGTGGCAGCCTAATGTGCAGCGGCAAAGGGAGAAATCCTTTATGCCAAGAAAAGGTAAGAGAACCACAGTGGTTCATTACTGCTGTTTACTTACCTTCAATCCTAGGTTCCTGTCTTTTTTTTTTCCCAGATCCATTTTGCAACTACTAGACCAAGCCACAGGATGCAAAAATATTAATTGCTAAATAAATATCCTGCCACATCTGGAACCAAGTTCTATACAGACCCTCTCATGACTCAGAACTGAAAGAGGATGAAACTTGTTCAATCAGAGAAGAGACCAGTCTCAGGCTTTTCTCCCCAAAACAGTTCCTATACAGAGTACTTTGTTAGAAAGTTGTCTCTTGCCTTCTGTGTTGAGAAAGCTACTAGAAGCTTCTCCCTTGGGTATGGCATAGTTCTCTGTGTGGAGATCATGCTTTATAGCTTGGCACTTCCCTTCCATCAGAACTATGATTAGACCCTGCAGAACTGATTTTATCCCTCCCAATTTGTAATCCACCGGCTAGACACATCCTTTCCATTTCTGAAGTCCTTGGCTTGTTGCCAACAGCTTTAAGTAACACACAATCCACATACCTCCAAACCAATTTGTCACTCTCCTTTGTAGAGCAATTCTCCATGAAGGCAAGTTAGCTGAACCTTGAGGACCCTACAGCAGTAGGCACCTTGCTTCTCTTTAGCTTAAGTTCCTAGGAGTAAAATATTGGCTGCTTCTGAATTCGATGAACCTAATATAGCGTCTGGCATGTGCCAGGCATCAGAGAATAATACCCTGAACAGAAGATGATAAACTGGTAAATAATTTTGAAGGAGAAGACATTTTCAGAGGTGTGAAGCCTGGCTGTCTCAGCTTCTGCTCAGACTGTTTCTGTAGGAGGCATAAGGTAGGTATACCTGTGACCTCCTTGCTCCATAAACATCCCTTAGTCAACAGAACATGGCTACAGAGATATTCTGATCTCCCTATTTCTGTAAGTAATGATACAGGGTTTCATCCTTAATTGCTCTCTGTCACTCCTGGGAACCAGGATGAGGAGCTGAGCTGCAGGGGAAGATGGATAAGAAATTTTTATATGTGTCTGCATAGAACAGGTGAGGCATTGCAGGAGGTCTGGCTGCTCCCTGAGTTGGACTACAGGCACCATGACTATTCCAAGACCCACATGCTCCCAAATACCTAGAACTCAAGAGCCTCATCTAAGCTGCTTACCTGGCTCCCCTGAACCTTGTGTGGTAAGACAAAAATAAAACAAACCAAACGCACACACAAAAACCCAGAACCCTCAGACATAGGCTGTTATGGAATGTTCCTACGAGGCAGCTGACTTTAAACAGCCCACTATGGGGCCAACACACAGCAGCAGACAGGCCTGCCTCTCCTCTCCTGGCATGTGAGAAATGTAGAAATGCACTGCCTGTTTCCAGGGAAGAATAGCTGGTGAGGCCCAACAAAAGGGAAGGGTCCCCAGTACAGTACTGGGAGCTGATGGTATTCTGCTTTCTAAAAGCATGCCTACCAGAGCTGCTCCTAGATTCATGCTGTCTGGATTCCTTTAAGGTCAGGTTAAAATGTTGCCAGTGAATTTTTGTCTTACAGATTTGAAGTGAGCCTGCCTTTGCTTGTTCCATGTCCCTGTAGTTGGATACAAAGTCTCAGGTAAGAGGAGTAGTCCCTGGGGATAAAATAATAGCAAAACCACCATTATCAAACGGGAATGCTGGATTAAGAGTGACTCTCACTTACCCGTGGCAGCGACGGCATCATCACAGGCGTTTCCTTGCATGAGGCACCTGCTCCAGCATCCAAGTGAAAACCTGAAACCAGCAAATCCCACTCACAATAGCGTTCAGGCTGAAGCCTGAGAATTAAAGGCCTCCATTGTTTGGAAGGATTATTTATTTGCCTTTACCAGCTTCAAAGAAATGTGAATCTTCACTCCTCTATTGATCCTGGTTGATCAGATTAACTTTGTTTTGGATCCCTATTGAAACAAAGACAAACAGATACATTTTAGGCACTTTCATGTATAGCTTTGTTTCAATTCCGAATTCTTACCGTGGTCCTACTTCCTTGTTTTAAAGATTACTAGGCAGTTGGGGGAAAATAAAGGAATTACCATAAACTCTGTTTGCTAAATACCAACACTTTCAGGCAAATTATCTCAATTGTAAAATACTTCTGCATACCAAGTAATTATATGCGATTAAAACCCCACTGTCAGCTTACTTTCCCTTGTTAATTTGTAATAGAATTACCTGTACTCAGGAAAACGCAAAGATTAGCAAGCCCTGGAAATCAAAGGCATCTCTCAACACCAAAAAAATGAAGCCAAACATTTATCCTGCTCTTTGGGTACTTCAGATTTCAGATAAAATTATTTAATACTTTCCTACTCTTTAATGAGCCATCAAGAGTCTGAAGGATATTTCCTTGGAGACAGAATGTTCTCAGGACTTCTATAAACACTCTGGGAGGGTTACTGGGACATGACTCAGATACTCAGGCTGGGATTAGCATTTGTCTGGAGGCTACACTGAAGTCTTCTTGCCTAGCTCCCTTCTTCTATGAGGGGCTGCTGACCCTGCATTTAACCCCCAGATCACAGGTCACTTGATGCTTCCCTGAGACAAGCAGAGTCCAGAAACATGAACCTTAGGAGATCACCCAAGCTCAACAATGGAGACCTGCCTTCTCAAGCCATTCCTCTCTGATGGAGCCCAGTCCTCTGGAAACCACTTCACTTGGACATGTGGATGCTCTCACCAAGGCCAGAGCTACACATAAAGGATATTTACTTCTGTAACATAAAGCTGCAACCAACAAAAATCAAAAAGGGACATTGTTTCAGAAGAACGTTAGGGTTGAGCACACACTTGGAGAAAAAGGAAGAAAATCACTAGGTTCCTCTGCTCCAGAGTTCTCTGTAATAACCCATGAAATGATTCATCAACCCCAGATGCACTAGTCATTCTCACGAACACTGTGATTCAGTAGAGTATGAGACCAAGGGTAACAGAGGTTCCAATGGGGAACTGCATGCATCCCATGAAAGATACAGGCTAAGAAGACATTTACTCCGTGATTCTATGATCTAGCATTAGAAACACAAAATCCTTTTTCTTTTTACTATGTATCAGTCATGGCCACCGCCAACCTTAAGACACTGTTTTGGGATCCCTTTACTCCCTTATTCCTCAAATAATTGTATGGAGAGATGCAGCATCCTCCCACCCCACTGGATTCACCCTGGGAAGCCAAGAACATCCACAACACCCACATAGGGTGTTGGTGGGAGAATGGAATAGGTAGGCATTGTCTACCAAGAACCTAAAAGAGCCATTGAAAACAAGGAAGAATGGTGCAGAAGCTCCCAGCCAGTACTTGACCACAGTAAATTGGAACATGAGACCATATCCAAAGGTGTCATTAAAACATGTTGTCATTAGAAAGCAAGCCCAGTGTTCATTTTCCTGTAGATCTTCACATTAAGGGTGATTATCAGTATTTTCAAAGCTAAGATACAGAAAGCAACAGAACACAGTTGTGAGACAGATGCAGCCACTTATCCCTGCATGTCTTAGGGTTCGCTTAGCAGCTCAGGTTTAACCTGTAAGGCTTTCTGCCATGGGGTGTAGCTAATTAAATGAAACAGGAAGCCTGTTGAAACTCAAAAAGAAAAAGGTAACTGATATAATAAATACATTGTAATAAATGTTATATTTTGCTACATCTTTGTGTCTAGAGAAGACAAAAAAAGTATTGATTTTGAATTCACAAAAAAAACCAAAAACAAAAACAAAAACTAAACCCCACAGCACCCACAGCATTACAAGAAAGCTGTTCCCCTAAGTGATGGCCTCTTTACACACTCTTGAGCCTGTCTCCAGGAGCACACTCATGCATTTCTGTGTGTGCACATGCCTCTGTGTGCAATCGAAGCTGAAGAACAGCTTTTGAGAGTTAGTTCTTTGGTTACGAATTTTTTTGGAGACAGCATCTCTCTTGTTTCTTGTATGATGAATACTCCAGACTAGCTGGCCCATGACCTTCCAGGCAATTCTCCTGTGACTGCCTTCAATCTCCCTGTAGGAGCACTGGAATCACATACACACACACACACCACACACACACACACACACACACACACACGGCCACACGCAAACTGGTGAACAAATAAATAATAAATATACAATTAAAATTATAAAAATCTGCAAATCCTCTCAATGTCTGATAATAAAAGAATAGCTATGTGGATTTAGTTTCTCTAATAGGGTGGTGTAGGTCTAAGACCATTGCCTATCATGAGGAAATTTTAAAAGCATTTTACTGAAAGAAACTGGATACAAACAATAGTAATGTTTGTTTTGCATTTCTGACACAAGCACAGAGGATTCTGCTAGGCTAGAAGGGTATTTCTGTTAGTATCTTTTTGTATGCGTGTTTTCTTTAATGTACCTAAATTATTTTACCAAAGGGGAAAAAAAATCAATGGTGGTAGGTTTTCCCCCATTCACCAGAATGTCTTTTGGAGAAGAGACATTTGTAATAGTAAGTGGCGCCCAGGGAGTCAGGTGGATGCTCCCCACTCAGCCTTTCAAGCCATTAAGGCATGGTTTGAGTGTGTCCTTAGAGGGATAGATTAATTGAGTCTTGGCTTAATGTGTGGATTGCTCCTGGATAGCCAGTCCCTTCCTCTATGTGCACAGCACAGCACTGTGCCACATCAACTCTGGTTCTAGCATAAATGTCATAGACCCTAACATTGTGGCGTATCTCAGTTACAATAAGAATAGCCTGGAACCGTCAAACATTACCAGCTGTGATAAAACCCAGTTGGCTCAGCATTGAAGGCTGTCTACCTCGTAGCAAGGTGGACACTGGGAAGCTCTAAATCAAGAAGTGCCTCCCCTGATCTTCCAGCCTCTCTACTATGATGGTTTGATCTAAAAGACCCCAAACCACAACCTGAAATGGGATACTCATGGCCAAGAGGTTGTCTGAGCTTCTCAGACTTCCTGGGTGTGCTGTCTAATTCTGTCCCGCTGGGAAGGACTGGTGAGAGAGCTTCCCAAATGAATTCTATGCAAACTTTGATGACTAACTTAGTGATTCGTGTCAAATTTTTAAATTTTATTTTTATTTTATTTTTTTTTATCAACTGCTGGATAATTGAAGGAGAGAAGATGCCCAATTGACATCCTGCCCAGGCACCAGCCTGACTTGCCACAGTCGCGCCTCCCAAGACAGATGTCAAGAAAGATGTGGCTTCCCACAGAAGTGGTACCCGCTCCCTGTCAAAACTTCGCAGCCCTCTCCTGCTGTCACACTTCGATCTTGTCTCTGCTCCATCAGCTCCCACTTCCAGTAGAAAGTAAACATCTCCAAATGCATAATGGATGACAAAGAACTTGAAAAGAAATGACCCTCATATTCCCTTAGATGTTCTCATTTGACATGGTAGCGCCAGTCATATATATATATTTTTTAACCAAACGATCAAAGTCTCATTAATAGCACAATATAGTAAACCAGACTATAATTTTTCCACATTTAACTATTTTTAGAGAAAAGTATCTATTTTTAGATAGCAAATGAATAATGAACCAATCCAATACAGCCCAACTGCAGACAAACTTGGCACTGTCAATCAGAGCCCTGTGCCTGTCCCTGCATCCCAGAGAGGTCCCTCATGTTTACTGGACATTCAGTCACACGGCGGACATAGCCCTGCCGTGGTGTCAGGATCCCCGCTGCACGCCAGAATTCATAAAAACATTATACTGCAAAGATTGCCTTGAAATCCTTGATGGCCAAACCCCAAGTTTCTATAGGGCTCCGTGAGAATACTCACCACGATGCAGCCTTAATCTGAAGTAAAACAGAATATTCCAAAACCATAAATATAACAAATGTCTCTTCGGGATATGGGAGAGGGGTCTTATTATAAGCAGGTGGCAGGTAAAGTCACAGTAGCCATCTTGAGACACCAGGGCAGGGGTAGGAATGGACACACACACACACACCACACACACACACACTACACAGTGTGAGGAAGCAGAGAGGCATCAAATAGTGTCACCATTAGGGAAAACAGTAGAAAAATTACTCAACAAACCATTGACCCAGCACCCCACTCCTGTGTAATGCATTCAAAGGAAAGAAATCAGTATACCAAATAGATATCTATGCTTTTATGTTCATAGTTCCCACAAGAGGGAAGATGCAGAATCTGTCTTGCCCATCAGTAATTGAGTAGACAAGAGAATATGGCCCTGTTACATATTTGATACTGTGAAGCTCATACAAAGGAAATCGTGGTCATTTGCCACAAGGCTCTACCTGGAAAGTATTGTCTAGTTGAAGTAAACCGGACTCAGAAAAACAAACATTACATGATTACACTTGCACTGACCATAAAAACCTCTGAACTCTCAAAATTAGAGTAGAATATGGATACAGGCATTATTAATGTAGACAGCGGAAAACAGACACTGGTTGAAGGACACAGTCTGAGGCTGGAAAAGGAAGGGTGCTTTGTGGTTCTGTCTCTCTCTAGTGGTAAGAGTGGAGTGTAGGAGAATGGCAGGGCCTTCCTCAGAAACCCATCGCATAGATGCTTTCCTGGGACTACATGCAGTAGCCCAGCCTGCATTTGCTGATCCTGGGATGGGGACTGACCAGCTTGGATTACATGCCCAGAATTGCCATTTCTTGGGGGCTCTTCTAAAGAGCGATTGTTTTGTACAAGGTGATGTGTGCTTGAAGAGTTTGTCTCGGAAAGTCCGAAGGGCCCTTAATGTCAATGAACAGGTTGTCCAATCCAGGAAGCTCTCCAGCAAACACTGTGAAGCCCAGCATGCCTTGTGCACACTCATCCATGGTAAACATTTACTCAGCAGCCATTTCTTCATCCGTGATGGAATTGTTCCAGGAAAACCGTGTGCACAGTCGGTACCTGAACCCTATCATCCACTGTAAGAGTCATTGAAGGTTGACGTTTTCAACATACATGAGAATTACTCTTCAAAAACCTTCTGCACGTTCTTGTGGGAGATTTTAAAGTCCAGGATCCAGTGATTCTCAGCTTCAATCCTGTTCCCCGGAGTCTGGGCACGTGTGTTCTTTAGAAACACCACTTAACTAACTCACTATACATGAGCCTGTGTCACAGCAGGAGCCTCCCATACTGTCATCACTGAACTCCATGAAGCAGGCTCACGAGCTGTGGAGCAGCCAAGAACAGATCCCTTTTCAACATTGAGAACAATCCTTTACAGGTGGTGTCTCCTGAGAGGAAGAAAAACCGAGGCAACTACTTATTCTGAGAGATAATTCCAGAATAGTCCATGAATTCCCAACTCAACAGCAATATAACCTTGCTTTAGAATAATTACTAATTTGAGGTCCAGAATTCTATCATTGAGGACAATCTCCTATGATATAGTTTATCTACTTTATGATGGGACTCTGGGACCAGTGCTAGATTTACTCATTCATCTCACATCAAGACTGAAACCAGGAGGGGCCAGAGCTTGGAGAGGTACCTAGGCCTAATCATCTCCCTTAGCTCTTCCTGCTGGCTTCTGTATTGATAAAGATCTCACTAGAGATTTGTGTGAGCACCTGTTCTTGTAGAAGGAAGGCTTGATGTAGGCATGTAGGATGTATGTGCACAGTGAGTGGCTTCTGCATTGCATATGTAGCAATGAATACTGCCTTAGCCACTTATGTGGATTTCTAACTGAAGAAGCTGTTGTCTCCACCTGAGGTGGCCGCTGTAGTAAGCCACCTAAGGTTAGAGTCGAGTATCTTCCAGAAGGTCATGTGTGAAGGCTTCATCCCAAATAGCGCACTCAGCCATTGAAATGGTTAAGTGAGCCACAGGTCTATCTTCTGAATCCAGGCTGCAATTAAGGCTTTTCAGACTCAGAATCAAATTAACAGCATACAAGCAGATATGTGGAACTTCTTCCTAAAAGGCATGGGCCAAAAAAGGCACGCTGATGTCTCAGTTACTCATAAGCATGAGATCAGCAAGACACAGAAAGGTACTAGGTCAAAAATAAGGCAGGAAAAGCCTGAGGCGACAGGGAGGAGCAGATCAGAAGGCAGGAGTGAGAAGAGACAGGATGAAAGAAGCAGGCACGAAAGAATAGAGGCAGAGAGAAGAGAGAAGGAAAGGAGGAAGGAGGAGAGAAGAAGGGAGAGGAAAAGGAGGAGAAGAGGGAGAAGAAGAGAGGAGGAAGAAAGAGGGGAAGAAGAAGGAGGAAGAAGAAGAAGAGGAGGAAAGAAGGAAGGAGGAAGAAGGGGAGAAAGAAAGAGGAGGGAGGAGGAGAAGAGGGAGAAGAAGAAGGAGGAGAAAGAGAAGAGAGAAGAGGGAGAAGAGGAGGAGAGAAGAGAGAGGAGAGAAGAGAGGAGAAGAGGAGGAAGAGAGAAGAAGAAGGAGGAAGAAGGAGGAAGGAAGAAGGAGAGAAGGAAAGAGAGGAGGAGAAGGAGGAAGAAGGAGAAGAAGAGAAGGAGGAGGAGGAGAGGGGAAGAAGAGGAAGAGAGGAGGAGAAGAAGGAGGAAGAGGAAGGGGAAGAAGAGGAGAGAAAGAAGAGGAGGAGAGGAAAGAAGAAGGAGAAGAAGGGAGAAGGAAGGAGGGGGAGAAGGAAGAAAGAGAAGGAGAGGAAGAAGGGGGAGGAAGAAGGGGGAGGAGGAGACAAAGAAGAAGGAGAAGAAGAGGGGAGGAGAGGAAGAGGAGGAGGAGGAGGAGGAGGAGGAGGAGGAGGAGGAGGAGGAGGAGGAGGAGGAGGGGAAGGGGAAGGGGAAAGGGGAAGGGGAAGGGAGAAGGAGAAGAAGGAGAAGAAGAATTTGGTTCAGAGCTCAAAGCCTGCCTAGGCAACTTATTGAGACTCTGTCTCAAGCTTAAATGGAAAAAAAGGAGGGGGGTCTGGGTGTAACTTGGAAGGACAATCTCCAATACTGGAAACAAAACAGACAAGCACACTCTTCACCTGGCTTTGTGCACCCACACAAGCTGCCAGGCAGCATCTGTGTCTGGCCTCATCACAACTACCTCTTATCCTCAGAGGGACGCAAGTGATGGGAGAGAATAAGAAATAAATCAAGGGCTAGAGGAGTCGGTTCTGACATATAGTCAGTCCTACTATGTGTGGCTTTAAACTTTTGTGCAGTCATCATTTTGCCTTAAACTGCTTAGATCCTACAGCTCAGGTGTGAATGAACCCCTTCCAGTATCACATCTGCACCTGTTCCATCTAGATATCTACAGGTTCCCATTTTCCCTTGAGAGTAAAGTCTACCTATAACTGTGTCTCAGCCAGTCTTCATGGTGACTAGGCCTCAGGTCTCCTACATCTCTTGACAAGCCTTATGCTGTGGCTTTGCCTCTGTCCTCCATGGGTCCCTAGACTTTCTGAGATTATGAAACACGTTCTATTCAGGTTCTCTGTGTGACAAATCCACCTTCAGTTAATGATGACTGTAGTCCTTCCTTTTTGCCAGATTCATGACTGTCCCCAGTGATATAAATTCTCAAGTCTATCACTCAGAGCCTAGCCAGGAGACAGAAGTAACACTTATGGCTTGGACAGAGAGACTTGCTCTTTGTGAGGAACTCTGAACTAGGTATTGTTGTGGGTAGAAGAGTGATCCCCAATGGGAAA